>JAJOZX010009600.1:90000-138170 GCA_023014485.1 Bathynomus jamesi | reverse complement strand
CTTGGTTAGCCTCTCTCGGGATTTTGGTGAAACTTTCGCTATTACGCTAGACATATGAAAGGCTTTTGATAGTGCCTGGCACAAATCCTCAATTTCCAAACTGCCCTCCTTCGGTTTCTATCCTTCTATTTGTGCCTTCATCTCTGATTTCCTTTCTGCAGTTGTAGATGGCTACTGTTCTTCTCTAAAGTTATTAATAGTGGTGTTCCTCAGGGCTCAGTCCTGTCACCCACTCTCTTATTTTATTTATTAATGATCTTTTAAGTCGCACTACCTATTTTCTCCAATCCTATGCCGATGATTCCACTCTTCACTTCTCCACCCGCTTCGCAAAGCGTCTCTCTCAACAGTCACTCCATGATTCGCGTGGGACGGTTATAGTGCATCTGACTTCTGGTCGTTATACTATCTCTGACTGGGGTAAAGAAAACCTTGTGGCTTTCAATGCCTCAAAAACTCAGTTTCTTCATCTGTCTTCTCTCTCTAAAACAGCTTCTAAGAGGTTAGGTGTGCTGTACTAGCTCCCGCAGTTTTTTCACCTCCACCCAGTTGCTGTCTGTGTCCACGGGTTTTGTCCGCTCCTGTATGGAATACGCAACTCGTGTGTGGGGTGGCTCAACCCACACAACTCTACTTGACCGGGTGGAATCAAAGGCTTTTCGTCTCAACAATTCCCCGCCCCTTACTCACTGTCTTCAATCTCTCTCTTCGCTGCAGTGTTGCCTCATTCGCTCTTTACTATCGCTGTTATAACGGACACTACTCTGCATAACTCTCTAACTGCATGCCTTCTCCTTTAAGGGGGGCATTCCGTAGTCGTACACGACTTTCTACACATTCTCCTTCTTTTTCTGTCCAACTCTCTAACGCAAGGGTTAATTGGTATTTTCAATTTTTCATCTACTCAACCGGTCAACTCTGGAACAATCATCCTCAATCCATCTTTCCCCCTGTCTATGACCTCCAATCTTGATTTTAGCTCTTCTTTTAAGGGGGGAAGGCATTTTAGTGGGCATTTGCCCTTGGTCCCTCGTTCTTACATAAAAAAAATTGGTTACTGCAACAAAATAATGATAGAAAACAAAAGTAAGACCACCAAGAAATAGATTCAACATAAGAATTTTCAAGTTTCTCGAGTGGCCTAGTCAAAGTCCAGAACTCAATTTAATCGACAATTTATGTCTTCATTTGAAAAAAGCTGTCCGTAACCGAAACCCTTCAAATCTGAGTGAACAGGAACAATTTTCTTTAGAAGAATGTGCTAAAATTTCTACTGAGAGATGTTGAAACCTTGCAGAAAAATACCCAAAGTGAATCATTGAAGTTATTCAAGCGAAAGGTAGACACACAAAGTATTAAATAACTTCGCAAGTGAATGTAAGAAAACTTTTACATTTTAACTTTTTTTTTATTTTCCTCAAATTCTTTGATGTTTTATATTATATGTTAGAGTTAAAGTAATTTTTTTTATTTGTTAAATTTTTCCAAACAAGGTAAACTTTTCATAACTGTTCTAAGCATGGTATAAAAGATGAGGATGAATATAACTGAAATATTTCTATGTTCAAATATTTATGAGTCTCTCTCTCTCTCTCTCTTTCATTCCGGGCCCAGTTTATGGTGCTGCAGTCTGCTGCCATACCCTCAAAGCTGGTCACCCCTGCTTCAACGAAGCTTAAGTGGTTCAGTCGGGACATCGTTACGGCTATCCGAAATAGGAAAGCTGCGTATAGGAGGGCGAAGGCCAATCGTTCCCATGAGAACACTGAGGCGTATGTCCGCCTGTGCAGGGAAGTTGAAGGTGAAGGTTAGGCTAGCCAAACGTAACGAAGAACTCCGGGTGGCAAGCCTCTGCAAGGCGAATCCTAAGGAATTCTTCAGTTATGTTAATAGTAGAAAGCCCATTAGAAGCGGCGCGCTGCTGACCTCCGACGCGGACATCGCTAATGTGCTGAATGAGTACTTTGCGGGAGTGTTCACCAGGGAGGACACCCGCGTCATTCCCGAGCCAGACGTCAGGCACGACGGTGCTTGCTTGGATAGTGTTCGGTGTACCGCGACAGACGTTTCCCATAGAATAGACAAACTGAACGCGTTTAAAGCTCCTGGGCCAGACCAGTTCCTCCCCACTCTTCTGGGAAGTGCGCAACCAGGTGGCTCCCCACCTGGCTACAGTCTTCAACAAATCGTTGGAGATGGGCTAGGTGCCTGGTGACTGGAGGGAAGCCAACGTGACCCCTATCTTTAAGAAAGGGGATCACGAAAGTCCAGGGAACTATCGACCCATTAATCTCACTTCGGTTATAGGTAAATTATAATTATTAAAGGGGATAATAGCGGATAGGATCGTTGACCTTTTGGATTCCTACAAGCTGCTTGGGGACTCCCAACATGGGTTTAGACGGCATAGGTCGTGTCTCACCAACCTGCTTGAGTTTTTCCACGTCATGTGGATTGAGTACGATAAGAGTAGGGCGATTGATATACTTTATCTCGACTTTCAGAAGGCCTTTGATAAGGTACCTCACCACCGGCTAATGGCCAATGTCCGCGAGCTGGGTTTCGATGGGAAGTAGGTAGCTGGATTGGAAACTGGCTGAAGAATAGGCGGCAGAGGGTTGTAATTAAAGGGGCTACGTCGGGTTGGGCCTCGGTCACTAGTGGGGTTCCTCAGGGTTCCGTTTTGGAGCCAGTGTTGTTTATCATTTAAATAAATGATATCGACTCTGGCATCGTCAGTCGGATCGCCAAATTCGCTGATGACACCAAGCTTGGGGCCAATGTTGGGACGCCCGAAGCGATCGAGGAACTGCGTACGGACCTACGTAGGATAGGAGAGTGATCCGAAAAATGGCAAATGCCGTTTAACTTGGGTAAATGCAAGGTGATGCACATTGGCTACGCCAATCCCAAGTCGGACTACTACATGTTGGGGAGTAATATCGAGGCCGCTGATTTGGAAGAGGACTTGGGTGTACTAATTAGCAGCGACCTTAAGTTTACCAAACAGTGCGTAGAGGTGGAAAAGAAAGCCCAGAAGCTGTTAGGTTATATCAGGAGTCAATTTCAATTTCGGAACAAGGAGATTGTGCTCTCTCTGTACAATTCCCTGGCTCTGCCGCACCTGGAGTATGCTGTGCAGTTCTGGTCGCCCACCTCAGGAAAGATATTGAGAGGTTGGAGCGAGTCCAAGCGAGGGCCACAAAGTTAATCCCTTCCGTTAGGCATATGAGCTACAATTGACGCTTACACGCCCTGAATTTGTTTTCGCTGGAAACTCGGAGGCTGCGCGGTCAACTCATCGAGGTTCTCAAGCTCTTACACGGGTTCGACGATGTCGATTTTAGAAGTATGTTTAGTTTAAATGATAACTCAACTCACAACAATGGTTGGAAGTTGGATTTGAAACGGTTTAGCAGTAGTGTGTGTGGGAATTACTTTACCTATAAGATCTGTGACACGTGGAACAGGCTACCTTCAGAAGTTGTGAACAGTTCCTCTGTTCTAACCTTTTCTTGAACTGATGTTCAAGAAAAGGTTAGACCGAATCTTGCACACTATTTGAGGGTGTATGAATTTTTCCCTGGCATCCGTTGCCATTGGTACCTCCTCGGTATGGTCCGCAAGGCCTTTTGAGGTACTTTTCCTTGTAACTCTCTCTCTCTCTAAATATATATAATATATATATATATATATATATATATATATATATATATATATATATATATATATTAGCGAACATTATAAGTATAATTACTAAGTTTGAATGCTATTACAACTTTAAAAAAATGAAATCGTGTGAATGAACTCTGAAGCCATTCTTTTCATTATACTTTTTCCTACTTTTTTATTACTTTTCTTTCACCACTATTTTCTGTTAACAGTGGCTGGCGGGGGGGGGGGGAGAAACCCTTGTCTGTTCTATACTTTACTATTACTGCGCTTCCTGCGTGAAAGCCTTTTACACATCTATAAATAAAAGCATGATATAAGTTTTCAGTATTCTTTTTTTTTATTGTTATTTCTAACTTTTCTACTCCCTTCTTGGGCTAGCCTTGAGTGGACAGCAAGAATATTTATAACAGCGGCGGAAAAGCTTAAAATCTTTTAATTTAAAATCAAAGATAATTAAAGTCGAATCATAAATTATGGTCCAGATTATGAAGATTATGATGAAGATTGGTGCCATTTGCTCTTAATCCGGGTGATATGTCTTGAATTATTATTATTATTATTATTATTACATGTTTTACTACTAGTAGTAGTAGTAGTAGTATGATGGTGATGTGTCAACTGAAGTAAACTTAGAAATTTTGAAGTAGTTTACGTATCTGTGACGTTTGATTGAAAAGAGAGTGAAGAATAAATCAGACTAGAAAAGTATTAAAATGTTTAAAGGTGCCACATCGAGGCGCCAAATCTCCCTTTGAAGATAAATTTGAGTGTAGATACAACTAAAATTTTTAGTTCAGTTACTAATTCGATTCGGAGAGTAAATGGTACAGTTTCGGAAGAAAATTCGCCTAGAAATAAAATTTCTAATAGCCAAAAAAAAAAAAAAAAAAAAAAAAAAAATCAGTAATGATTGGATTTTTTTGTTTATGACATTTACTTACTGTCACCAAAAACCAAAAAGAATAAAGAATTCAAACAAAAACAATGTTACCAATTAGTAATTTCTTTATGATTTTAGAAATTGTTTTTAGTCGAACTTTTTACCGAAACTGTACATTATATTAAACTGTTTTGGTCACCACACAATATCATATCGTACGTATGACAAGACCATGTAGCGAATATCTTTACTATACGATTACTATTTAGTATTAGTAATGAAGTAAATATGGACCAACGGAAGGTTGACAAAGTAAATAGACATCACGATGATTGTCCTCAAGAACAAGTGGCACACCTCATCAATGGAATAACAAAACGTGTGTCAACTTTATATAATGGAACGGGGAAAGGAACGCCTTTCTAAATATATTCATTTAATAAATCTGTTATTATTTATTCTCTTTTATTATCAAAACAAAGTCTATGAAAAAAAAAAAACCCGAAAGCGTCTATTTACTTTTGTCAACCCTCTGTATACCTATCGGATCGACAAGATTCTAAAAACTAACAACCTAACCTAGTGTAACTTAACCTATGCTAACCTAACCTAACCCACACTATACTAGTCAATAGACTGTGAAGTCGATAAGATGTAATCACGGTAAAACTTCACAAAAAATGAAGTAAAAACAAAAATATTAAATAACTTTGTAAACATTTTACTAATTTAGAAGGTTAGGAAGGATGAAGTTCATGAATGTGAGATAAATAGAGTGGAAGAGTTAGCAGGGAACAGAGAGAAATGTAAGATACGAGTGAATTGAGATAACCTCAGTATCACTTACGCATCACCTGATGCAGAGGTGTTCTCCCAGTCTTTTTTAACAAAAAGATGTAATCATAGTATCGAGTGGGATAGTTCTAAAGCGCTCGTTAAAAACACGGATATAATTGAAAGGAATATTCTAGAATGGGCATTCATCCATTTTAAAAATAATTTCAATAACAGTTTGGGAATGTATAAATGACAATATCCTGTTAAATACCTTTTGCCTTTAATCAACGCTTGTTAATCATGTACAAATCTTTTTATTTCTCTGTCCTGATGTACGTATGTACAGTGAATTGAATTGATTTGAATAACCTTTATTAATAATAAAATAAATACATTTGTTTCAATTTACAATGACGTGAATAATTGTGAAGCTCGACTATTTATTTTATTTAATTTGGCCTTTAAGCTTTAGGCTTTACTGGGCTCTTATTAAAAATAACAGCTAGTTGTTATTAATTAATAATAAATAAATAAGTATTATTAATAGTTAAAACATGTATTAATCTTAAATTATCACTACTGACATGACAAATACAAGGTCACCATTGAAGGCACTATACCAATACCATACAAAGAAACCAATATTATACACGAGAGATAAGAACTGAACATTCCCAAGAAATGTGTTTTTAATACTAGATTACACACGAGAAATTAATAATTAGTAAACAATAGTAATGGACATTAATCGTAGATTTTTGTTAGTATGCCATTATTAATCGGGATTTCAATTTGGTTTTAAACAAATTTACATTCACAATATTTTTTATATCGGCATTTAAGTCATTCCATAGTTTCAATCCAATGAAAATGGGTAGTTTTTGAGATGAAGACAATCTAAATTGAGGTATAACGAGCTTTGATCTATTTCTGATCTGATACGAGTGGATTTCTTGATGAGTTACAAAATATCTACAGTATTTACCCATTGTAAATTAATGATTTTGTTCTTACACTTGTAAATAGAAATATAATGTACCAGTTTGGTTATATCATTGAGCTTTAGTATGTTTAGATTTAGATCTTTAAATAATATACTAGAGTGATCAAGGAAATCAGCATCAGCTAATAACCTTATTGCTCATTTTTGGATGACAAAGATACCATTTAATACGTTGTTAGCGGAGTTTCCCCAAACAAGGGTGTAGTACGTTATATAAGGAAGAATAAGAGTATGATAAAGAGTCAATAAAACTTGTTTAGGGACTACATTTCTAAGTTTAAACATTATAGCAACGCTCCTTGAAATCTTTTTCGCGATATAATTTACATGATCACTCCATTGCAAATTCTTATCTAGCATTACCCAAGAAATTTTGTTACAGTACACTCCTTTATAACGATTTCATTAACATTAAGTTCATCAAGATATACATTTCTTTTATTAGTAAAAATCATGAAATTTGTTTTGCTGGTATTTAGGAAGAGTTTATTGGTGGTCAACCATTTCATTACGCTAATGAAATCTGAATTAAATATATTCTTAGCTGAATTAACATCTTTGCAAGAAAAAGAGACACTTGTATCACATGCAAACATTATGAAGTTCAGTATATCAAATGAACGTGGAAGGTCATTTATATATAATAAAAATAACAGTGGACCCAGAACTGAGCCCTGTGACACACCATGTTTGACAGGCGCTTTAGTTGAACAAAACTTGTTCACTGATACAAAATGATATCTATTGGACAAATAACTTTTAAACCAATCACTGATTGCTTCTCTAAAGCCGTAACAATATAATTTATTAAGTAGAATATTATGGTCTATTACATCAAACGCCTTACTCAAATCCATAAATATTGATATAATTATTTCTTTGTTCTCTTCAGCTATATTTGCAATTTTCATAAGATTTGAAATAACCATTTCCGTTGTTTTGTTATTAGGGAAGCCATATTGATTTGGAGATAATAAATTGTAGGACTTTAAATATCGTTGCATTCTACTTTTTACAATTTTTTAAAATACTTTGCTGAACACATAATGAACACACCAGCGTGTAATTTGTTGCTAGTGTAGGATCACCCCTTTAAAAAGGGGTGTTATACAACCAGTTTTTGGCATAATATTTATACTTTTATAATTTATATATTTTCGTCATCTCGCCTTCTACCTTCATTCTCTGACGAGGTGTATTTCTGAATACACGGAAGGAATTGGAATAATTTTCTTTTTCCTTGTGGGTTTGCATTATATATATATATATATATATATATATATATATATATATATATATATATATATATATAATATTCTCTCCCCATCTTGTGCGGACTTTCTTCTACACAAGCGTCGTTCTTTACATTAATTATACTGTGTTGTTTGCAGTTAAAAAAAATAATATATATATATATATATGAATTATTTCACGAAAAGTAACACATGAAAAATATTTATGATGAATAAAACCACGAAGGAAAGGAAACAGAATGGTGCTCAAGCGCTTTCGTCTAATGACATCCTCAGGAACACTGAAGGACATAAAGAGTTACAGCCTATATACCGCGTGACCACAAAAATTTCCCTGTTTTTAATCGCTTATTACTCATCATTATTGCAGCTTCACAATGAATAAAAGCATTCGAAAGAGAACATTTTAAAGTTTTATTTAATTTTTTCGATATCCTGGATACGAAATCAGTACTTATAAAAAAATGACAGTTTTTATCCACCACAATCATGGGTTATTTGTCGGACATGCAATGTGTTTTCATCGCAGAAGAGATGATCAAACATGGGTCGGTAGTTGCCACCCACGGTCTTTCAGACGACAATACGTCAGCAAAGGACCATAGATCCTAAAACGATTCGCAGGATTTTCGCAAAATGGAAACATCACGGCTCAATCAAGAACATGCATAAAGGCACTCTGGGCGCAGCAAAGGTGTGCGAACCGCTGAAAACATTGATTCAATCGCAAATCAGCTTGAAACGGACAACAAGAAATCTGTGAGACGACTATCAGCTGTGACAGGAATCAAACGGGAGAGCATTCGGAAAATAATCACGTTGGATTGAGAATGAAGTCATTCAAAATTGTGTGTTTGCAACAGCTTAGCGAACAAGACTACCAGCGTCGTTTGATGTTTTGTGAACGCATTGAAACAATAATTGAACAAAACCAGATAAGATTAAGTGACATAATATTCAGTGATGAATGCCACATCTATCTCAATGGGTTCATCAACAGACAGAATTACCGGTGTTGGTCACAAAACAAGCCAAATATACACTTGGAGAAACCTCTGCATTCACCAAAAGTTACTGTCTGGTGTGGTTTGAGTAGCAGCAAGGTTTATGGTCCTTACTTTTTTGAGGACCCAGAGACAAGGAGACGGCTTTCAGTAACTTCAGAAAGATATGTAGAAATGCTGAACACTGTTTTTGAACAAGAAAACTGCAGTAACAAGTGGTTTCAGCAAGACGGAGCAACAGCCACACAACTAGGCAATCACTGGAATGTTTAACAAGATTTTTTGAACAAAGATTCATTTCTCATCGCTCGCAGTTTCCCTGGCCAGCAAGATCTCCCGATCTATCACCTATGGACTTTTTTCTCTGGGGATTTGTCAAGGACAAAGTATTCAGGCAGGAGCCATCCTCTATCGAAGAATTAAAGCAAGCGGAGGTAGAAAGTGTACAGTCCATTGAATGCAGCGTTTTGGAAAATGTAATAAATAACTTCCTTTCCCGTTGTGTGAAATGTAAGAATGTCCAGGGACGTCACTTTGAACACATGTAGAATAAATTAAAACTTAAAATGTTCTCTTTCGAATGCTTTTTATTTCATTTGTGAAGCTGCAATAATGACTGAGTAATAAGCGATTAAAACAGGGACAATTTTTGTGGTCACACGGTATAGGTTAAAAAAAAAAATATATATATATACAATAAACGGAGAAATAAAAAAAAAATTAAAGGATTGTGGGAGGAGCATACAAATTTGTAAGGAAAAACTACCGATTTTAGCACTTTGCCTGAATCCAACACAAGATCAAATGAATTGTTTCCAACCAATGTTATAGTTAATTAATAAAAATAATAAATAATAATATATAGGCTGTAACTCTTTATGCACTTCAGTGTTCCTGAGGATGTCATTAGACGAAAGCGCTTGAGCACCATTCTGTGTTTCCTTTCCTTCGTGGTTTTATTCATCATATATATATATATATATATATATATATATATATATATATATATATATATATACAGGGTGGGCCGTAAGTTTCCATACATAGGAAAATAAACATTTTTTTATGGACAACCATTTTTATTTATATAATGCTACATGGTTGCCATTGTTTGAAAACACATTTCAATACGTGTTCCCCACTGTTGATGAACACGCATTAGCACAGTTGACGTTATGCTTGTAATGGCGTTGGTGATACGTTCCTTTAGATGATTTATGTCTCGTATCTTTTCCTGATACACCATGGCCTTCAAGTGCCCCCAAAGATAGAAATCAAGGGGGGTGAGATCTGGGATCTGGGAGGCCACTCCACAGGACCACGCCGACCAATCCAAGCATCCGGAAACTGCTGCTGATCCAAATACCGACGCACGTGAAGACCATAATGAGGTGGAGCTCCATCTTGCTGGAAGTAAACTGGGAAGTTACCTTCCTCGTTTAGCAGGGATGGGAAAATCTCTTCTTGCAACATGTTAAGATACCTTTCGGCATTAAGATTTCCACTGACAAAAATTGGTCCAATAATTCTGTCACCCCATATCCCGGCCCACACCATCACTTTACCGGCACCTTGCATCTTCGTCGGACTCAGCCAGTTAGGGTTAGCATTACTCCAATAACGTATGTTTTGCCGATTAACCTCTCCATTGACGTAAAAATTTGCTTCATCAGTAAACAAGATCTTACAAACGCATATTCTTAGGGTATCTGAAACAAAAAAACAAACGTTTAAATTTTCCTATGTATGGAAACTTACGGCCCACCCTGTATATATATATATATATATATATATAACTAATGGAACACTACAACAACATTATTGATGCACTGGAAAGTAATGAAAACTATGATGTAATATACATAGATTTTGCCAAAGCGTTCGACAAGTTTGACCATGGAATCATAATACATAAACTGAATATATGGGCATAACAGGAAAAGTAGGGAAATGGATATATAATTTCCTTAGTGAGCGGCGGCAAGTCGTTACAGTACAAGGAGTATCTTCATCGGAATCAGAGGTCCTCAGCTCAGTGCCACAAGGAACAGTATTAGCTCCACTACTCTTCATAATCATGCTAACTGACATAGATGAGGACGTTCCCAGAGACAGCACAGTAACATCCTTTGCTGACGACACAAATATCAGTAGAAAAATAAGAAACCCAGAAGATATAGGATCTTTACAAACAGACATGAACAGAATCTACAAGTGGACGTAAGACAACAATATGAAGTTTAACACTGAGAAATTTCAGCTGTTATGGTACGGAAAAAGAGACCTAAACCATGGAATATTATATCCCAAATGGACAGGAAATTCAGAGAAATTCTAAAGCAAAAGATTTAGGGGTTGTAATGACTGATGATGCGAAATTTGAAGCACAAAATAAGATAGCAGTAAACAGAGCAAAGAGGTAACTGGGCAGATACTGAGAACCTTTAAACGAAGGGATAGGAATATAATGATTCCTACTGAAAACACTGATCATACCCAAATTGGAATACTGCTCGGTCCTAACATGCCCATATAAAAAAGAAGAAATTAGACAACTAGAAGGGATTCAGAGAAGCTTCACAGCCAAGATTAATGGGTGCAAAGAACTAAACTACTGGGAAAGGTTACGTGAATTAAACCTATATTCACTGGAAAGGAGGAGAGAGAGATACACCATTATTTACACTTGGAAATAATGGAGAAACTAGTCCCTAATCTTACTCTGAACCCTGTAACTCCCCAAACAAATGGAAAGTAGAAAAGGAAGACTGTGTCGTGTTCTCAAATTAAAGGCTGGACAGGGAACATCCTTAACCCTGAAAGAAAGTAGTTTTGTTGTGAGAGCACCAAAACTGTTTAATCAGCTGCCCAAAGACCGAAGAAACACAAGTGGTGTTGCAGTGGACATCTTCAAAAGAAGATTAGACGCCTGGCTCAGAACAATCCCCGATGAGCTGGGCGTACCTGTCTATGTGAGGTGGAGAGTACAAGAAACCAACTCACTACTTCACCAGGCCAACTCGAGAGAAGGGGCGACAAGCTTGACCTTCGTGACACGAGGAATCATCGCACGCAACATTTGAAAGGTTGAAAGGTATATATATATATATTTTAGTGGTGGACCGGATATCCGCATCCGCATCTGCGGATATCTGCATAATTTTTAACATCCGCATACGAACTTCTGACTGCGGATGTTATGCGGATATTACCTCTAATAAATTATGCAATTTACAATTAAATTAGCTTATAAAGTAGCTTATAAGGCCCAGTCATGCACATCTCATGTGAAGTATTAACTATTAATGAACAAACAAATATATAAACCTCAAAATATAAATAGCTGGTAACACAGAAAATTGAATGAAACTTGTTTCATTGAATTTTCTGTGGCTGAAACTCTTGAGAAAGTTATTATTTTTATCATAATGAAAACATTAATATTAATTTTAATTCTTATGCATTGCCTGCCATAATAGTAATATCACGAAATTTGAAAAATTATGTCATACATTCATAATTCTATATTATATTGATAGATTAACTAAATATCCGCATCCGCGGATATTGAAATTAAAGATCTGCATCCGCGGATATTGAAAAATTGACATCCGGTCCACCACTAAATTATATATATATATATATATATATAATATATATATATATATATATTATATATATATATATATATATATATATATATATATATCCAACCATGAAAATTACTGTAAACTGCATTCTAAGTAAATGCAGCCTATACCTGTAATTTCAATAACACCTTAAAAACCGTCCTTAATTAAGTATATGAAGGTCATTTACATTTAAATTACTTGAATATTGAGACAAGTAAATTGCAAGTTACAATAAACAGAAGATAAATCATATATCAAAGTGTCAACTATTGAAATGTCAGCATCGGAGCGACTTGGCGGCAGATCATTAACATATTTTTCCAGTGTCAAGTTGCCAAGTGACAGGATATTAATGTTTCAGCTTTTAATAATAGTATTAGAACGTCAAAATGTCAGGTATTAGAATACATTGTCGGGAAGTAAAAAATGTTAGAAGGTTATTTTAGTGTGTTCGTTTCTAGAGTCACAGCATCGAGACCCCATGAATGCGGAACGTCATCATAGCGACAGATCAGAAGAGAAGTAGGAGTTTTTGTTCAATTAAACAACCAACCAACCGCATTTATTTCCGCCCCATGTAGAACTTTCCTTTTCACATAATGCTTCTTAAAAAACACACAAACTCTCTCTCTTCTCCTCTCTCTCTCTCTCTCTCTCTCTCTCTATATATATATATATATATATATATATATATAGAGAGAGAGAGAGAGAGAGAGAGAAGAGAGAGAGAGAGAGAATCTTATTCTGTTCGTTCTTTTGACGTTCGTAACTTGAAAAATTTCTGCAATTTTTAATTTGAAGAAATTTAATAAAATTCAAGAGTGGAGATTTATAGCATTTGGGTGAAATGTTTACATACTTGGAAGCATTATTAGCATTATTAAAAATGTAGTAAATATATATATATATATATATATATATATATATAGTCCAAGAAGGAAATCGAAAAGTTAGAAATAGCAATGAAACAAAATGTGAATACGGTAAAACCTCGTCCAACGCGGGGGTTAGTTAGGTTCCTCGAGAACGGCGCGTTAGGTAAATCCGCGTTGGACAAACTTAATACCTTATGGGATAAATGGGGATACGTGAACGCGGTCGCGTAAAGTCTCCCATTAATACTTAGATACGTAGATTTTTTATTCACACATAAATGAATTTCCCTACCTATATTGTATATGAAATAAGAACATAATAAAATAATAAACAATGATATTTACATATGATAAATAAAAACATATTAAATGAAAAATAACACGTATCTTTTCTTCGCTCTTTCGGATGGTGCGTATGGTAGACTCATTCACGTGATACTCGCGGCCAAGTGATGTTATGTTCATACCAAGCACATCGGACAAAAAATTAGTCACCCCTAATAGCACCGATAGTAGGAAGTTCAAGGTCATACAGAGGGCGCTGATGTAGCATTGGTAAGTGACAAGTAGCGGTGACGTAGCACACAGGATCAGATCTGTTTCGTGAGGTGGTGAAGAACAAAGTGTGTGTTGGATATAGTCTGCAAAATGGGTCGTGAGGCAGACGTTACTCAGTGGCAAAAAGGAGCCATCGTGTTTGGCAGAGCCCACGGACACAAAATGTCTGAAGTAGCCCAATTTGTTGGTGTGTCAACGCGTACTGTCCAGCGAGTTTACAAAGAGTGGTGTAGTTCGCAATCAACTGACAATCGACGGCGTAACTGTGGCCGGAAAACAATTGTCGACAATAGGGGCCGCCGCCATGTTTCTCGTCTAGTAACTGCAAATCGTTTTCAAACCAGAGAACAATTGCTCCAAGAAACCAATGAGGTTCTCCAGCGACCAATTTCCGAACGGACATTGCGACGAGAACTGCATGCGATGGACATCTGGAGCAGGGTACCACGGAAGAGGCCGCTGTTACAGCAAGTCACAAATTGGCACGTTATAAATGGGCTCAGAGGCACAAAAACTGGACTGCGGCAGATTGGAAACGTGTAATTTGGTCCGATGAGTCCCGTTTTGTTTGTTCTCCAATGATGGGAGGCGACGAGTACATCGCAGGTCCAATGAAGCCTTTAATCCTGAATGCGTCGAAGGTGTTGTTTCAGGCTGGAAACAGAAAGTGAAGCGCAGGAATAGACACCCACGGACTCTGGCGGAACTTCGGGACCGGCTGATGAACGAGTGGCAGCAAATCGATGTCAGTACATGCACAACCTCGTAGAGTCTCTGCCTCGCGGATTCGTGCGGTTATCAAGGCCAGAGGCGCGTCACACGTTATTAGGTACATTCTGAGAGGGGTGACTAATTTTTTGTCCGGTGTGCTTACCACGCAACTTATCTAGAATCTTATTTTTCGGCTACTGTCATAACCTTACGACTTTTCTTCTCTCACTATCACTTGCAGATGCTTTACGTTTTGGTGCCATATTGCTGTCTAAAGGTAATAGCAAAACAATGGCAAAATACGACAAAAACAATCCAACGCAACTTCACTGAACTTAACGCGGTAGCGGGACTGAGACAAAGGGTGATGCGCGGGGTGACGCGAGAGGGAGGGAGATGGGGGAGTGTTGGAGAGTGTAGGAGAAGACACTAGAGCACGCATTGGCACGCGTACAGTACTACTGTATTAGAGCGTGTTTGGTGGACCGTGTATAATCAAATTTTCCGCTTTCGGCAAATAATTGTAATTGTAAACTAACCCACTTTAGTAAACTAACCCACTTAGTAAACTAACCCACTTAGTAAACTAACCCACTTAGTAAACTAACCCACTTAGTAAACTAACCCACTTAGTAAACTAACCCACTTAGTAAACTAACCCACTTAGTAAACTAACCCACTTAGTAAACTAACCCACTTTTTGTTATACTGTACCTACTTTTTTTTTTTTTAATCCTCTCCTTACTTGCATGTCTGTAACTCTCTTTACTTGCATGTCTGTAGTTTGCATGGTATGACAGTGAGTTAAGACTGTGTTTGCATGGTTTGTAAGCGTTCTTATTTTACTTCATCTTTCACCCCTCTCCTATTCTCTTCGACTATTTTTCCGACTTGTCGGCAGTGGCCGGCGGATGATGATGGGGAGTCTTTCTTTCTCTTTTTCTGAATGAATTTTAGCCCAAGAATGATAGGTTTTGCTACTTACTTAACCCCTTATTCTCCTCTTTTAACCCCCTCCTCTTTCCTTTCTCTCGGGCTAATCTTAGAGTGGATCTTAGGATCTTTGTTAGCCTTAGCTTCTGTAGATTTATTTTTCCTTGTATAAGCAAATTCGCGCTGGACAAACACGCGTTGGACGAGGGCTTACTGTACTGAAAACTTATACTATGCTTACACTTATGGACGGGTAAAGCTTTCACACAGAATAGTAGTAATGGTAAAGTATAGAACAGACAAGGCTCTACCTCCTCCGCTTAGGGTTGCCAGATTTTTCAAATGCCCATGCGGGACAAAAATTTTTCTGAGGTTTTTTTTTTAAGACCAAATTTTTTTTAAATTGAAATTAGATTTCTTGAACAGTTACAACAAACAAAATTATAAAAATTTTATTAACAATGCTTAACAATTAAACATCGTAAATCATATTGAAATTATTAAAATATTGAAATATCTTAAATAATATTGAAATTATCATAGCATATTAAATACAGGGTGTACATAAAGTCAGGATCTATTTTTGTGAAGCACTTGGAAATTATATGGAATTCAATCATAAAATGATAAAGTGGTAACATTTATTAAATAATTAAGAGTAGGAGTCGACGTGACGCCCATCAGTATCCCTGCACAGCTCAAATCGTTCCGCAGCATTTCTAAACACATTCTGGAGCATTTGCGGAGTTATGTTATCTGCAGCAGTTCGTATACGTGTACGTAAGTTTTCAAGACTCGTAATCTTCGTCTGATAGACGTGCGATTTGATAAAGCCCCATGCAAAGAAATCTAAAGGGGTTAAATCTGGTGATCTCGCTGGCCAAGGTCTGTTGCTTCCGCGTCCGATCCAGCGATTTGGAAAACGTCCATTTAGATAATCCTGAACAATTTTGGCATAGTGACAAGGAGCACCATCATGTTGATTCTAAGGGGATAGGATTCTTGTCATAACATGACGTAATGAGAATCTATAAATAGATCCATAAATTGTTTAAACTTCATTCTCTTCATTGGAATTGCATTGGAGTGACGTGTATTATTTACTTGTCAAGATGTATCGAAGAAGGAAGTTTGTTCCTCGAAAAAGGAAGTATGTTCCTCGAAGGAAAGTTAGATGGCGGTCAAAGGAGAAGATATTTACAGCTTCAATGAAATTTGTTTATTTGTCTAAAAATACTTTTGATGTTAATGCAGATGGATATTATACATTGAGTTTGGATCTTTTAACTAAGGATGCTAAATCAACTATTTTAAAATTTAATTATTATCAAGTAACGGGTGTATCTTTTCATAGTATTCCCGGAATGAATATGTCTGGATATGTTATTAATTATGAAGATTCATTAAGTCGTAAGAAAGATGTTAGGGAAGGTTAGAGGGACCTAATGTAGGGATATCTCCATCTCCATATGTAATTGTTCCCCATTGTGTTTTGTTTGAACCTAATATTGATTCCTCACATAGTGCAGAGCAAGTAATGAATCATCCCAGAACAAAGTGGTTCTCACCTTTTAAGGAGTTTAGAATGTATCGTAGACTGAAGCAGGTGTGTGATTTAGGTAAACAAGTAACTGCCAAATTCCCTAATACTTTAATTAAGATATCAACCAATGATTTAGCTAAACCATTAGGTCATATTTATGTTGGTAAATATACACCTGACGGATCTAAAAAAATGAGTATGCATTTACATATGTTAATCGAATTGTATTTTATGTTAAGCTGTATGGTATAAACAATAAAAAAAAAAAAAAATTTTTTGGGGATTACCCTGTATTTTTTTGGATTACCCTGTATGCACACTTGCTCCGTAGTATTACCTAGGGAGCAAGTGTGCGTGCTCAGACAGGAAGAGAAATATTGACGTCATCAAAACGTCATACATTTGAGATATTTTTATACATCCGCCTTACATCCTGTTTATGAGTGTCGTCATTGTTCAAAGAATTTGATTTCTATATTTAGACCATGTAGCCAGGGTTCTTTGCCATCTAGCCAGGGTTCTTTACCATGTAGCCATTAATCTTTTTTGCAGCCTCGCAGAGTTAGCATGTCGGCAAAACTGTATTGATTACGGGTGCGTAGCTTAGTTGGACATTAAACCTTTGAAAGCAGAGTCAAGTATTCATGTGTGTAGAGTACGTAAGTTTTCAAGACTCGTAATCTTCGTCTGATAGACGTGCGACTCGATAAAGCCCCATGCAAAGAAATCTAAAGGGGTTAAATCTGGTCATCTCGCGACACAAGGTCTGTTGCTTCCGCGTCCGATCCAGCGATTTGGAAAACGTCCATTTAGATAATCCTGAACAATTTTGGCATAGTGACAAGGAGCACCATCATGTTGATAGACGATGGTACTAACAATCCTATCCCCGTCGTCTATCAACATGATGGTGCTCCTTGTCACTATGCCAAAATTGTCCAGGATTATCTAAATGGACGTTTTCCAAATCGCTGGATCGACGCGGAAGCAACAGACCTTGGCCAGCGAGATCACCAGATTTAACCCCTTTAGATTTCTTTTCAAGTGTTGTAATTTTCGTTGGTGGTAGTTCTGCAGTCTCATTGAAGGGATCAGTTTTGTGACCCTTGCTTGTACCTTTTCCAACCTTCCTATATCCTTCCTGAGAGAGAGAGAGAGAAGAGAGAGAGAGAAAGAGAGAGAGAGAGAGAGAGAGAGAGAGAGAGAGATACAAGGACAAGTAGTACCTCAAAAGGCCTTGCGGCCCATACCGAGGAGGTACCAATGGCAACGGGTGGCCAGGGAAAATTCCTACACCCTCAAATAGGAGAGAGAGAGAGTTACAAGGTTACAAGGAAAAGAAGTACCTCAAAGGCCTTGCGGCCCATACCGAGGAGGTACCAATGGCAACGGAGCCAGGGAAAATTCTGTAAAAGTTTATTTTTCTTTCAACTATCCTAGCAGTAGTAGAAAACTGGATAGTAAAGTAGAAGGCTCTCTCCCCACCCTCCGCTCCCTCCCTGCCAGAGGCAGGTACGGAAAAAGGTTGAAGAAAATACCTTGACCCTGGAAAAGTAGCCAAGGAAATTTTACAGGAAAGTGGAGAATATATAAATAGCTCTATATTTAGCTTGCTCACAGAGACACCGAGCAAGCGAACTCCTGCAGAGTTTTCTGAGGTTTTTAATCTTAAACTATGAGTGTGTTCAGTACTTTGTCTAGCCTATTTTTAAACAGATTTACACTTTGACTGGAAACAACCTCTGAAGGAAGTTGGTTCCAGATATTAACTATTTTATAGGAAAAGAAATTTCCGCAGACTGAGGTCTTAATGTCTTTACACACTCAAATAGTGTGCAAGATTTCGTCTAACCTTTTCTTGAACTGATCCACAGAGGAACTGTTCACAACTTCCAAGGTAACCTGTTCCATGTGTCACAGATCTTATACGTAAAGTAATTCCCACACACACTAGTCCTAAACCGTTTCAAATCCAACTTCCAACCATTGTTGCGAGTTGGGTTATCATTTAAACTAAACATACTTCTAAAATCGACATCGTTGAACCCTCGTAAGAGCTTGAAAACCTCGATCAGTTGACCGCGCAGCCTCCGAGTTTCAAGCGAAAACAAGTTCAGGGCGCGTAACCGTCGATTGTAGCCCATATGCCTAACGGAAGGGATTAACTTTGTGGCCCTCGCCTGCACTCGCTCCAGCCTCTCAATATCTTTCCTGAGGGTGGGCGACCAGAACTGCACAGCATACTCCAGGTACGGCCGAACAAGGGAATTGTACAGTGAGAGCACAATCTCCTTGTTCCGAAACTGAAATTGCCTCCTGATATAATCCAATAGTTTCTGGGCTTTCTTTTCCACCTCTACACACTGTTTCGTAAACTTAAGGTCGCTGCTAATTAGCACACCCAAGTCCTTTTCTAAATCAGTCACCTCGATATTACTGCCCAACATCGAGTAGTCCGACTTGGGATTGGCGTAGCCAATGTGCATCACTTTGCATTTACCCAAGTTAAACGGCATTTGCCATTTTTCGGACCACTCTCCTATCCTACCTAGGTCCGCACGCAGTTCCTCGATCGCTTCGGGCGTCCCAACATTGGCCCCAAGCTTGGTGTCATCAGCGAATTTGGCGATCCGACTGACGATGCCACCGTCGATATCATTTATGTAAATGGTAAACACAGTGGCCCCAAAACGGAACCCTGAGGAACCCCACTAGTGACCGAGGCCCAAACCGAACTAGCCCCTTTAATTACCACCCTCTGCCGCCTATTCCTCAGCCAGGAGAGAGAGAGAGAGAGAGAGAGAGAGAGAGAAGGAGAGAGAGAGAGAGAGAGGAGGAGAGAGAGAGAGAGCTTTATAACACGATCAATTAGTGTAAATATAAAAGATTGGTATGAGAATGAGAGCAATTTCAATTAAATACAGAAACAATTTGACTGAACATTTGACTATACATTTCACGTTCATTAATAATTTAATAATGATAGTTTAAATTTAATAATAAATATAAATATCTTATTATTTACTGCACGAAAGATGTAACACACACACGCACACGCTGGAAATATGACCCATGTTTCTGTGGAAATAATTTTAAAATATGATGCCGTCTGTATTCTGATCTCATCCTGAATCCTTAGCAATGACACTGATGGTTTCAAGCCTCAAATACTGATGCAGTTTTTCTTAAAAGGTCGTGTGTGTGTGTGTGTGTGTGGTGTGTGTGTGTGTGTGTTAGGTACTGGGCATAAGTGAGGTCGGGTATGGTGATATTTACTGATGAGTGGGTAATGTTCTTTTTGTGAGGTGACACTTTTGGTGCATCGGAAACATTAAAAAATTATACGAAAATCTGTAAACCTTTTTATTGTCAGAAAAAAAATGCTCCGGAGCACAGGCTAACAAGACTCGAAAGTCCACTGTAGGTTAGCCCAAGAAAGCAGTAAAAATAAAATACTGAAAACTTATACTATGCTTACACTTACAGACGCGTAAAGCTTTCACGCAGAAATAGTATAATAGTAAGTATAAAAAAAAAACAAGGCTATTTCCCCTCCGCCAGGCACTGTTGACAGAAAATGTAGTGAAAGAAGATTATAAGAAAGTAAAAAAAACATAATGAAGAGAATAGTTTCAAAGTCATTCACATGGCGTGGCACTTTCTCTTGTACTTAGTTACGCATTAAAAGACAGCAAAAAATAAAGGATAGCATGAAACACTAAATGACTTAATCTAATCCACGCCACGCATTTTTTTCAAGTATTTTTTATTTATTTATTATACAAGTAGAATAATTTCATCGTTGCATCATTTCTTCGATGAATGCTAGGCCATTTGTACTCAGACCTTACTTTCAAACATTAGTTATTTATATTGTCATTTTTCACGCTGGAATTACTAAGATAAGAGATCACTGATCCAGAGGCACCTCCAGCCTGTCAGCACACCCCAATTTAAGAATTTCCAAGGAGAGTGTACATCATGCGTGTGATTTCCCTTTTGAGAAAAAAAATTCGTCATAACGTAATTTATAATGGGTCCTTCGCATAGAAATTACTTAGATAAGAAGCACCATATTGAGGCACCTCCAGCTGGCCAGCACCCCTTAATTTGAAAATTCCCCGACAGTGTACGTACAGTATGTGTAAATTCCCCCCTTTTTTTTTTATAAGATTTTGTGATACACTATTTCAAACTAAGTTAAATTCTAGCTAAGTAGGTTTCCTGAAAATGAATATTTCTATTCAGAGTTTTGACTCCGAGATTCCATCAAGCTCCCCTCACCTGAGAACTCCGTGCTCTGAAACCAGACCAGACCAGCGCCCCTACTACATTTATTCAAAACGGAACATCACTACTTCTATTACTGGGTATCATCTGGAAATCCCTACAGTACTCTGCAACCAGACCATCATCAACACCTACTATATTTAAAAACAAAGAATATCAGGCTACCTACCCCCTATACTAATAAACACATTCCTAATTTACCCACCCTTTAATGCAAATTATTTACAAAAATCCTGTCCAACCTCCTCTTAAACATACTAATCCAAGTGGATTTTCATATTTGTTTACATTTTTTCTTGGGGGTTTTGTTTAAGAATTTGTCTATTTATACTATGATGTCTATTTGTCTGTTTGTCATTTTACTATGATGTCTATTTGTCTGTTTGTCTTTTTACTATTTGTCTATTTGTCTATTTTACTATATTATCTACTTGTCTATTTTACTGGCCTTTACCACTGCTGATAGTCCTATTTTTCTTTATTTCAGGTGCTGTTTAGAACTTGTAAGAATAAAGAGGCAAGTCTTTAAAATGGCATCATCAGAAAAATGTTTCTTTCCAGATTGTGATAAACTGGAAATCTATTAACTGGGGGAGAAAAGTTAACGTATAATTTCTGCAAGCGTTTCAAGGCAGACATACTAATTTAGAACTGAGAAAGAGACTAGAATAAAATCCAGACCTCAAATACAGTTTAATAAATCATGTTTTCGTCGTATAATTCGCAAACACATATTCGGAGGGAACGTAAGCAATTGGGATCAAAAGAACAACAAAAAGAAAAGCCAAAAAGAGAAGGTATGAATTTGATTCGGTTGAATTCCGTAAATATTGCCTTATATGTGGTGCAAGTGTTTGACTAAAGATGACAGACATTTGGATCGTTGATCGTTGGAGAAGAATGGTTCAGTGTCAGACTAAGGAAATGAAAGATGACGCTTGAAAGTTTGTGACGAGAGAGGAGATTCTACAGCTCAAGCAGTACGCGTTAGAATCTATGGCAGTGTATCAGACCTACATTTCTGATGCACAATATCACTGACTGTTTCACGCAATTTACAGGACATCGGAATATCGCTGCTGCTTCTCGTACTACAAAAAGGGTAGAAGAAGAGTGCACACCTACAGATCTTGCTTTTCAGTACATTGTGGATACACTAAACAATGATGCCTCTAGAATATGGAACTCTGTTGAGATCCATGACTTGTACTATGAACATATACGTCATCTGATTCTGCGCAAAGCCATGCGTTTCAAAGTCTGAGGAGATTATGCAGAGCATTGAATCAACTATCGCAAAGAACAAGCAAAGCTAATGAAAAGAATTGAAGAACATTTTGTACTAGTCTTGTGTGTTGCGTGTTAAGAAGCGCAAGTGTGATTTTATTCAGGAAACATTTACCAGAGACACTTAAAATTATACAAGCCAATGATGACTTTAGTGACAGAGTTGAGCAAAACCATTTCTGAGAAGTCCAGTCCAAGTCTAAAAGAAAATACATATATACAAGTTGGATGATTTTCACGAAGGGAAAGGCTATTCAGGATTGCAATCAAACACTTCTCAGTTTAATTTTCAGTCTTGTGTCTACAGGTGAAATTACAAGGCAATCCCTGTCATTGACTCAGGCAATACAGGCACTGGCATCAAGGAACTTTAATCAGACTACCTAGGCTTGGTTCTACAAATTCATCATCGTTCCGGATCAAAAGAAATTATTGACATTCTCCATGTGATGGCTTCACTTCTAGCTATGATGAGGTCAGAAGATTCAGAAAATCAGCAGCAGTAAAGACAGCTGAAAAAGATTTCCAATTTCAGGGTCTTCTGGATGAAGGTAGACTAGTCAGTGCATTTGGTGGCAGCTTTGATGTAACTATGTAGTTGTAACTTTACTTTTAATTGTGGTGTCTATATGTAATTTACAACAGTATGTAACGTCAATATGAGAAGTCAAAGATAGCTTCCACAAATATTTTGCCACGAATAAAATGCCAGTTGTATTTTTTGTACCAGCTTTTAGTCTTTTTAAGCTAAAAACACGGGCTCAGAAAAATTTACGAGCAATTTTCAGAGCACTACAAAGAGTAATAAGTCACATAAGCGTTTCATGGCGGCCATCTTGGATTTGACCTCTCATAAAAATTCGCCGAGAGTGCCAAAGTGGCACCTTTCAGATCCTTAAAATAGAAGTACTTGACTATCATTTTATGAAAAATATTGCATTAGTACGCACTTTCACACCTTCCTACGGTTAAACATGGTGGTGATAGTCTGCTTCTTTATAGATAACACAGGTCAACAAAAAAACATTTTTTTTCGTTGCCAAGAATTCGTACGAATTTAGGGTATTTTGGGGTTGCTGAATTCCAAAATGAAAGTAGTTTTTCCGATTTGGCTCTAGTTCTTGAGATAATGAATACCCTCAATTAATAGGAAACGTAACCATAACGCGTGCATATGGGAAACTACCGGAACATTCTAGATGGTGAGACCGAATAAAATGCCATTATGTATTTCATGTGTTTACTTTTGTATGATTTGAGACAATTTCAATGCGATTTGTAAGTAGGCTCCGCCTGAACATTAATTTTTTTGCATTTTTACGTGTTTCAATGGGGTACCATTATCTCATAATTAGAGCCAATCTAGCAAAACCGATGTCATATCGAATCAGCAACAAAGTTACCCCAAAATCACTCTAATATGATTGGCAATAAAATGAGTGTTGACCAGTGTAATTTAGTGCTTCTGGTCAAGGAAAACTTGTTGTCATCAATGGAATTTTGAATTCAAAGAAATATCAGGAAATTTGAGAAGAAAATGTATTGCCTTCATTTTGGGAGTTGCAATGAGTTGCAATTGGGTACTACAGCAAGATAATGATCCAAACATAAAAATTAAGAGCACCATGAAATGGCTTCAACAAACGAATTTAAAGCTTCGCGGGTGACCCAGCCAAAGCCCATATCTCAATTTAATCGACAATTTATGGTTTGATTTGAAAAAGGCTGTCCGCAAGAGAAACCTTTCGAATCTAAATGAATTACAACAATTTTCTTCAGAAGAATGGGCTAAAATTTCTACTGAGAGATGTCGAAACCTTGTAGAAAAATACCAAAACGAATCAATGGAGTCATTCAAGCAAAAGGTAGACACTCAAAGCGTTTATAATTTTTTAAATGTGCAAAAACTTTAACATTTTAACTTTTTTTTTATTTTCCTCAAATTCTTTGATATTTTACATTATATGCTGAAGTTGAACTAATGTTTTTATTTCTTAAATTTTCCCAAACGAACGGTAAACTTTTCATAACTATCGTATGCATGGTACAAAAGATAAGGACGAATATAACGGAAAAATTTCTCTGTACGAATACTCATGAGCGCCACTATATATATGAGATAGAGAGAAGAGAGAAGAGAGAGAGGAAGAGAGAGAGAGAGGAGAGAGAGAGAGTGCGTGTGGTTTTCTTTACGTTTTAAGGCATTCTTTCCGGACTAACGACATCTGATCGACAAGTTATTGTAGTTTAGATTAAGTTAGGTTACGTTGCTTAATTTTTTTTTAAAATGTCGATTGACTGGTCCTGTCAACGAAATGGCCGTCGGTCCATTCTTTCAGTACGTTACGTTTTGGACGTAGTTTGAAATACAGGTGTACCCAAATTATCTTTACAACTTCTCTCTCAATAAAAATATTAGGAAACAAGGTACACATACCGTTTTTGGCGCCATCTGTGAGAGAAAGTAATAAAGTTTCACATAACCTCAAACATCCGACATGGGCACCATTTGTCACACGTAAGACGTCCAAACGGTATTCTATCTCCATTCCACGACGCTGCAACATTTCAACGTCAACTCTTGCAACAGCAGCAGCAATTCTGGTCTTTAAATCGTCGATGTTGGCCACTGGAGTTGTGTACACGCAGTCTTTTACATAACCCCATCGAAAAAAGTCACAGGGTGTTATGTCTGGTGATCTGGCCGGCCAAGAGATGGTCCCCCCCTACGGCCAATCCACCAATTCGGGAAATGCATGTTGAAGGAATTTCGTGGGGGTCCCATCTCTGGCCGGCCAGATCACCAGACATAACACCCTGTGACTTTTTTCTATGGGGTTATGTAAAAGACTGCGTGTACACAACTCCAGTGGCCAACATCGACGATTTAAAGACCAGAGTTGCTGCTGCTGTTGTAAGAGTTGACGTTGAAATGTTGCAGCGTACATGGATGGAGATAGACTACCGTTTGGACGTCTGACGTGTGACAAAGATGCCCATGTTGGATGTGTTTGAGGTTATGTGAAACTTTATTACTTTCTCTCACAGATGGTTTTCCTAATATTTTTATTTAAGAGAAGTTGTAAAGATAATTTGTGTACACCCTGTAATTTGTTCAGCCAGTGCAACAAAGTCTCACCATTGTTATTGCTTTCAATAAGTTTTCCTCTGTCTTCTGTGAAAGATGCGGTGGCATTCTAAAGTTTTAATTTAATCACCTTAGAAAAACTGGTTCGTTGAGTTTATACACGTAATCTAAAGAAAACTCATAATTACACCCATTCGTTTTGTATTGGTCCACTTTGCAGAATATGGTTGGTTGATAACTTTGAACTACAAAGTATTTTGATTATTGTCAAACGTATAACCGCAGTTGTCCATTACATAACGCTTTGTTATTTAGTTTCCTTCAAAATGTGTAAAAAATATTACTTTATTTATATTGCATACTGCCATTTGTATTGCGTTGTTGAAACAGTTTGTCGAAATGTTTGACAGATCTATTTAATGGATGGTCTATTCATAAGATTTTTCTGTCATAAACATCGATGCGTTAACGAAATGAAGTGAATATTGTCGAAAATATTTCGAATTTGTTCAATTGCACTTGCAAAGCACTCTATTCCTATCGTCTAGCTCAAAAAAATTTACGTTGTCAAATCGATTTAAAATCTTAAACACCTGAATTAATCCGCCTCCAGAACGCCGCGTTTCAAGCGCATACAAATTGAGCTCTTCAAGTCTGTCCTCGGATGGTTCACCACGTAATGTTGGAAAAAGCTTGCTGCGCAGCTGACTTTGTTAGGTTAGTTAAGATTTGGTAAGGTTAAGTTAGGGAAGATTAGCGAGTATCTCACTATTTAATGACTTAACAGAAAACAACCTTCAAGCCCTCGATTGCGTCCGAAAAACCGAGGTTAGGTTAGGTTAAATTAGGTTTGGTTAAAATGTTTTTCAGATACTCTTATATGGATTTAAAAATATCGTTATTTCGCTTATGCGGAGATGTGTACGTGTGTGTGTGTGTGTGTGTGTGTGTGTGTGATTCTTTCAATGACAAATTTATATATGCATACATACAACTATTTAGTTACCAAGGGAAATAAATGAGGCCCTCCTACGAAGAAACGGCTGAGCGACAAAGTCAAAAACACTTTAATTGGTGCTTGGCTGCTTGCATGAGCAAAACTTATTAGACCATATGAACGCATTGCTTTGAAAACAAGTACAAGAAAAACCCGTACTCTAGTACAAGAATACTCGCGTACTGATGTACTCTTTCCACTTCTAGTCTCGACTACAATTCCTGAAACTCTACCCACTGGAAAGAAGACACAAGCGATACGCAGTAATATCTACTGGGAGATACTTGAGAGAGATGTCTCAAACTTTAGAAAGTAAATAAAAACACAGTGAAATGAGAGAAGAGGTAGATTCTGTACTATCTAAGTAGCGGTGGGACATGGATCCATGAAATTGAAAATGGAAAATACTCTGAAAATACGGTTCCAAAACTCTCTAACGTGCTGTTAAACGAACTGAGGAACACCAACATGATAATTTAAAGAACCATCTGTGCCTTTCTCTCTAATTTTCTTTCAGGCTGATCTACAGCTGCGATTGTAGATGGCCACTGTTCTTCTCCTAAAGCTATTAACAGTGGTGTTCCTCAGGGTTCTGTCCTGTCACTCACTCTTTTCCTTTTATTTATTAATGATCTATTAGGTCGTACTTCCTGTCCTATCCACTCCCATGCCGATGACTCCACTCTTCACTTCTCCACGCTTCGAGGACAATATCCCCCCGTGGACAATATATTCCCATGGACAATATCCCCGTGGACAATATCCCCCCAAGACGGTTTCTCTGAGCTCGAATCACTAAGTAGTCGGGCTGTTACATCTTTGTACTTCTTTCTTCCTGGCTGTGGACCATGAACAGCTACGGCCTGTACGCTGTAAACTTGCAAAGCTTGTTCACGATGAATGAATGTGATGAAATTCCAAGTATTTGGGTGAGTACATCCAACATTTAAAATGTTCCTAGATTTTTTTTATATAATTTTTAAATGTTTCGAGGTACCAAAAGTGTTACCTCACAAAAACTTTACTAATAATAAAAATTTATCACTGGCATATCATACGCTGGCATGTCACAAGCTGGCATCAATCGTCAACAAACTCAATGATGATGATGATCTACAGAAGCTAAGGCTAACAAAGATCCTAAGATGCACTCTGAGGTTAGCCCAGAGAAAAAGAGAGTAGGGGGTTAAAAGAAGAGAGTAAGGAGTTAAAGAAGAGAATAAGGGGTTAAGTGATGATGATGATCTACAGATCTACAGAAGCCAAGGCTAACAAAGACCCTAAGATCCACTCTAAGGTTAGCCCGAGAGAAAGGAGAGAGTAGGGGGGTTAAAAGACGAGAATAAGGGGTTAAGTAAATAGCAAAACCTATCATTCGTGGGTTAACATCCATTCAGAAAAAGAGAGACTCACCATTATCATCCACCGGCCACTGCCGACAAGTCGGAAAAATAGTCTAAGAGAAAAGGAAAGAGGTGAAAGATGAAAAGAAGTAAAATAAGAACGCTTACAAACCATGCAAACAGTCTTAACTCAAACACTGTCATACTGTGCAAACTACAGCCATGAAGTAAAGAGAGATAAGAAAAGAAAAAAGAAGTATGAAGAATATAACAAAAAGTGGGTTAGTTTACGCTACGAGCTGCATCTAAGTTCGTGTTAGTCGTTTTTTATTTTTTTTTATAATTTTATTTCTGGCATATCACACGCTAGCATGTCACAAGCTGGCAATAATCGTCAAGAGACTCATCCTCGACCATTACCCCCGAGCTCCTGTTGCTAATTGTTTTATTTTAAACAACGTTAATATTTTTAAATGCCTATCTAAACGGTTTTTAAACATATTAACGCTGGTAGGGTTCACGACGGACGCGGGAAGATTATTCCATTTATCAATCACTTCCATTTATCAATTGAAAAAGTTTTTAGCAATGTTAGTAATGAAACGTCTGCCACATAACTTAAATCCGTTATTACGAGTATTGCTATTATCGAAAGTGAACAGTTTGTCAAAATTTACGTTATCGATTTTATTAACGATTTTGAAAACTTCAATAAACTCCCCCCTTAATCTCTTAGTTTCGAGTGAATGCAAGTCTAACTCTTTAATCCTATCTTCGTAAGACTTGTTGCGTAATGACGTAATTAGTTTCGTGGCGCGACGCTGAACCCTTTCCAACCTCTCAATATCCTCACGCAAATACGGGCACCAAAACTGAACGGCATATTCTAAATGAGGCCTGACTAGGGACTTGTAAAGCGGCAATATAATATTCTTCGATTTAAATTCGAAATTACGCGCTATGAAGCCTAACATCCTATTAGCTTTTGCGCAAGACTCCAGGCACTGGTTCCTAACTTTTAAATCCTTAGATACGCGTACGCCTAAATCTACTTCCTCGTCAACGCTCGCTAACTGTCTATCATCCATCGTGTACGTGTAATTGTTGTTACGAGAACCTATATGCAATACTTACATTTGTCTACGTTAAATTGCATCTTCCACTTATCCGTCCACTCCATAATGCTATTTACATCGTCTTGGAGCCTATTTCTATCGTCCACGTTAGCAACTTTACCGCCTATTTTAGTATCGTCCGCGAATTTTGACACGTTACTGGTCAAGCCTACATCTATGTCGTTAATGTAGATTACGAATAGCAATGGGCCTAACACTGAACCCTGAGGGACACCGCTACCTACATCCAACCACCCCGATTCCCTACCATTAACAACGACCCTCTGTTTCCTGGCACGAAGCCATTCCTCTAACCAGTTAGCTACCTGACCGCGTACACCGTGCGCTCACCTTCGCAATTATATCTTCTATGCGGAACTGTATCGAACGCTTTTTTAAAGTCTAAATAAATACGTCAGCCGCTCTATGCCAATCGTATTCGCGCACTATTTCGTTATAAAACTAACAAATTAGTTAAACAAGATTTATGACGTCGAAACCCATGCTGACTACTATTAATCAAATCGTGACTTTCTAAGTGATCGACGATATGATCCCTAACCACGGATTCCAAAAGTTTACCGACAATTGACGTTAAGCTAATGGGCCTATAATTGCTAGCCACTGTGCGTTGCCTTTTTTAAAAATGGGCGTAACGTTAGCTAATTTGAAGTTCAGAAATAATCCCGCTTCCAGTGATTGATTAAAATCTTCGTTAACGGGCCTATGATAACGTCTTTCAAATCTTTCAAATGTCTAGAATAAAGCGCGTCAGGGCCTGGAGCCTTGCTAACTTTTAGCTTATCGATATAATGTGCAATCTCACCCTCGTAAACAGTTATTTCATTCAAAATTGTCTCGCTACTAAATGGAACGATATTGTCCACATCGGGGACATTATTTACCTCTTCTACGGTAAAAACTGTCGCAAAAAAGTTGTTAAAAATACCCGCCATCGCCTGAGCGTCGGATCAGAAGCCAAAGCGCCGTTAGCGTCCACTGGAGGGCCTATGTTATCTTTTATCGGCTTACGATTATTTACGAGTCAAAAAACGTTTTTGGATTGTTTACTATCCGCAGCAATAAGTATCTCTGAATTACACTTAGCATTCCTAACAGATCTTTTAACCTGACGTCTAAGCTCGATATATCTATTAAAGTTAGCTACCGTGCCATTGCGCTTAAGTCTATACACTTTGTTACGCTCGTTTATGAACTCGCCTATTTCCCTAGTCCACCACTTGGGCCTACCATGATTTCTAGCGCGCTTGGGCCTACGAGGAATAAACTCCCTTTCGATATTCAAAAACTTTCTTTAAACGCCTCCCAATGAAAATTTGCGTCATTACCAATAAACAAGTTATCCCAGTCCACTACTCTCATCCTGTCCGCAAAACTATCAAAATTAGCCCTACGAAAATCAGGGACTTCTATTACGTTACTATCCTTACTGTTTTCTATAAATAGCTTAAACCTAATAATTTGGTGATCACTACATCCCAAACTCTCACCTACTTCTAAACGTTTGACTACATTTTCGTCGTTCGTCATCACCACGTCTAAAATATTATCACCACGCGTTGGTTCGGTAATCAGTCGTAAAAAATTATCTTCCATGAACTCAATCAGTCTCAAACCCTCATCATTACCAGTAAAAGTCTCGTAATTAGCGCTACGGCAGTTAAAGTCTCCGACAATTGTACTATCCCGATTATTAATAAAGTTACCAAGAAGTGTGTAAAATCTGGTATCGGTATCGAGGGGTTGAACGGGAGGTCTATAAACAACAACGAAATTAAAGCTAATACTACGCGCCCTAACTTCAACGGATATCGCATTAATTGCTGCCGGAAAATCGACCTTAACCTCGATAGCCCTAAGGGAATTACGAATGTACAACAAAACGCCGCCACCAATCCTATGTAACCTATCACTAATAAAAAGTTTAAAACCCGCTATATCAAGTTCCCCCAACAAGTCCCGAGTCACGGTATTTAACCACGTATCGGTTATAGCAACTATATCGTAGTTCCAGGAATAAATTATCGCCTTAAATTCGTTCAATTTATTTCTAATACTACGCGCGTTACAATAAAAGACGTTTAAATTATTTTTTACCACGGATCGACGTTTTAAACTATTTTTCACGTCGGGCCAGCGTTTCTTGGACCCACAACGTTTAAAGAAGGGTTCGACCTATACAGCTTTCGAACGTTCTCATCGATTAACCTACCTAGCCTAGCATTCCCTATTTCATTGAAATGCACCCAATCTTTTATAAAAAGGCTAGGAATCACTAAATCCTGACCACAGCTTTACGAAGGGTACATTTTCCTGAGCACAAATCTCTTCTAGTTTAGTGTTCAAAAATATTGTTTTTGACGTAATCCTAAGACCCAAACCGTGCCTAGGGGTAATACCTAGAACTAAAGACCTATCTGACCTTGCCTTCAGGGACCTAATTAACCCCCTATATCTCTCCAAAACGTCAGGCACTCTAGTATCGGGCCTATACGAGCCGTTGCCCCCTACCATCGTCACCAACATCGAGTGATGGGAGGCAATATCAATCCTATCTACTTCGTCTCTAATTATGTCAACCCTGGCCCCTGGTAGACAGACCCTCCTCCTCATGGTTGGATTCCGTTCAACGAACTCCTTATCCATATGGCGCACTAGAGAGTCCCCAATTAAAATAGTTTCCCCCCTCGTTCACATCCCTATCCAACTGGGCTACACTGATGCCACCCAAAACATTACAAACACATCCAAGCAGATAACACGATAGAAATACAGGCAGTTAATATTAAAACACGCGCAAAACACACCACACAAATGAACTTTACATCGGAGACTTCAACGCTAAAGACACTAGTTGGTACCTGCACAACCAAAGCAACACCAGAGGCGCAAACGTAGCCACACAACTAAACAGCCTCTTCATTCTTAATACAGAAGAACATACACACATACCACATCAAGCAGAGTACTCAAACTCCTACCCAGACATAACGTTCTGTTCCCCCTCACTAGCAACACATACACACTGGAGAACAGAAAATCAACTGTCATCAGACCACCTGCCCATCATCATTACAACACGTTCTACACTCTGCCCCAACAGCCTTAGGCACACTTACAGAAATTACAAGAAAGCTGATTGGGAACAGTTCAAAATACAGACTGAAGAACAATTCACCACATTAAACAGCACACCCATCATAAACATCAATACAACACTCAAGACATTGAATCAGATCATCAATAATGCAAACAAATACATACCCAAGGGCAACATTAGGAAATACAACCCAAATTACACTAGAGAAATAGCCCACTTCATAAGGCAACGTTACAACCTCAAACATAACACACAAACACCATACACAGAAGCCATAAAACATCAGATACAACAGCTTAACACAGAAATAAACAACAAAGTCAAAGAAAAACAAACAGAAACATTTAGGGAATTCATAACAACACTAAACTACTCCACACATGCATCCAGGCTATACAAGACTATAAACAGCATTACCCACTCTAACAGCGGCATTCACACCTCTCACGCGGCTATCTGTCGCAGCCAAAATAATATCCCAACATATACACAACAAGCTAACATTCTAGTTAATCACTACGCAAAGATAAGTCACTTAAACAGAGACAAATGCAAAAACTTCACTTTTTTCTACGTGAAGGTCAAAATATGATAATAAAAACCCACTCTAATAGACAGAGTTTATTTCCACAACAGTTTCGATGCCCACTAGCATCCTCTTCGGGTGGATACAGAAAAATGAAACATTCGTTTTTCTGTATCCACCCGAAGAGGATGCTAGTGGGCATCGAAACTGTTGTGGAAATAAACTCTGTCTATTAGAGTGGGTTTTTATTATCATAAACAGACAACAACCAGAAACACGCAGACAAACAGCCAGACACAAGAAAACCTACAGATTCGACACGACCATTACACCCTTCAATACAGACAGGAACATTTGATTGGCTAATACCCCAATTTGTGATACATCTCTACGTTGCGCGAATAAGACTAGATATTGTGTATTTAGCGACACATCGCGCATGTATCTTTTGAAAAATAGATTCTGATTGATGAAGAACACGCTTATGTTAAGATGGTGGGAGAATACTGTAAATGTCTCGGCAAACGTTTTATCCATCTCCAACATGAGATCGTCAATTACAATGACTGTATGTTCATTTCCCTTTAACGAATTAACGTCATAGACCCCTTGTGGAACAAATTCTCTTGGTACTCGTTGAACACTGATTGATGTCGAATAGCACCATATAACTTTATGCACAAATTTTGAGAACATCTCCCCTTTTCTTTAATGATTTTAAGCATAAACACAGTTTTACCACATCCTGTAGGGCCAGATATAATACATGTGGATGGGCTCGTGAACCTGAATTTTTCTACAGAATCCATTTCTAACACGTCACACCCCTAAGTGGGCCATTTACAAAATATTAAATATTTGAGTGCTGCTCCTTATATTTTGTTTTCTTCTTCCACAGAACCGTGAATGACGACGATGTACAGCACCCCATCATCGATATCACAGACGAGCCCGTTGACCGTACAGCTACAGAACCCTTCCCCGCCGACGAGCCCTCACCAGCGACACCTGTAGCACGCGCCAGTTCAAAGCGGAGGCGTGATGAAGAACCCTCCACGTCAGGTATAAAGCGTGCCAGGATTGCTCCGGTTGTTAGACCACCAGTAATAGACCCCAACCCTCAACGTCTTACGACACAACCCCACAATAGTACCTTCCTCAAATATACCCCTTATTCAATTCCGGGTACATCCTCCACAGCAGCTTCCCGTTCTGTTGAGGATGGCATAACATTCGAGTTGGTGCGCACCGCTACCCCACCCCGGCCTTGACTAGAAATCGGTATATAGTCAGGGTTGATCCTAGATCCATGTATAGCAATGGTTGAACACGGACTACGGCGCATAGTTGAACGTATTGTAGAGTTTGCCCTTCAGAACCGCGACGAACGTGAAGTCAGGACGAGGCTGTCCTTCGGATTCGGGTCAGATGACGGAGATGTAGATGATTTTTGGGTAGTAATACCGTTCAGACGTTTGGCAGCTGAAGATATAGAGTATATATTAGGCCGTATAATGCAGGCCTCTCAAAGTAGTATAGCCTTCAATATGGACAACTTCACGGTAAATATTGACCGTGTATTCCGTGTTGCGGGTCATAGTGCCACACCTTATACTCTTAACTTCAATTCTCAGGCTATTTATAGACGGCATATAAACGTCGAGTGGTTGCGGCTTTATAGCAGTAGTCTTAGCTCGTATGTTTACTGTACTAAATACACGGGCCCAAAAAATTTGGTTGCCTACGGTAGTGGAGCGTGCCCGTAAACTAGCTGTAGACTGTAAACTTGAGTTTGACTGTGATATGGGTCCTGAAGAGCTGAGAAGGGTAGAACAGGAAATGAATGTTCGTATAGTTGTATTTGGACTGGATGATCGTCGTAGAACTGTATGTTTTTAAAAGCTGTGTGAGAGATCGTACAAGACCCCTACTTATTTTAGGACTGTCAGGGGCAACGTATCTCCCCATCCGTAATATAAGGGACCTTTACGCGAGTTATGATAAAAGTCGAAAATATGGACGACATCATGATTTGTGTAAGGGGTGTATCGAGTTTGCGGATGATATAGTGAAACATTGTAAAGATTGCCACATGGTATGTGAGCAGTGTAAAAGCACCAAATGTGAAAGCCGTGTAGTTGAAGCTGAGAAGAGGGATTGTGATGTGTGTAGACGCACATTTTTCAATAATAACTGTTTTGAGCTCCATAAATCAATTGGCACGTGCAGGAAAATGAGAATCTGTGAATGTGGTATGTTTCACATGATGGATAATTGGGGAAATTCAGCATAAATGTGATGAAATTCACTGTTCTACATGCCATGAGAAATATAAGGCGGTTGGAGTAAAGCATGTATGTTATATGAAAGACGCTAAGCCTAAAAACAGCCCTTGTATAACTGTGTACTACGATATAGAAACATACACGAACGCTGAAACCAAAGAGGTTATTCCACATTTACTTGTGAGCCAGACTATCTGTGATGAGTGTATGGAGATCGAGTGTGATGAGTGTCACAAATGTGGAAAACGGACAAACGTTTTTAAAACGAATGCCCACGATAGCCCTGTGAAACTCTTTGTGTCCTATATTGTCAAGTTAGCGGACAAGTTCAAAAAAAATGACTGTATATTCTTGCCCATAACGGGGCGAAATTTGACACACAGTTCCTTTATAAGGAGTTGCTTGAGCACGAGTCATCTGAGATATTTACAGGTGATCCCTTGAAAAGAGGCAACAAACTAATACAGATGCAAATAAGAGGTAATGTACAGTTTAAAGACACTTTATTATTCACACCTTGTAAATTAGCAAAGCTACCCAAGGTGATGGGCGTAGCCACTGAAGTTTCAAAAGGATATTTCCCTTACACATTCCTCACTAGCGAAACTTTAAATTACGTAGGACTACCTCCACCCAAACATTACTTTAACTATGAATGTATGAGCACAGATGAACGTGAAGATTTTGACCGATACTACAACAGTTTTAATGAATGTAATCCTTATAATATAGCTGATGAATGTGAGCGTTATTGCGTGAATGATGTGCGCGTGCTTAGAGTATGTTTCCAGGCCTTTAGAAGGATGTACATATGTCGTTTCAAATGCGATCCGTTGCAAGTCGCAACCACCATCGCCTCATTATGTTTTACGGTGTTCAAGAATAACTTCATGCCTAAAGACACCTTAGCCATTATCCACAGAAACAACCCCGCAGTTATGGGCACAAGGCTATTTACTGGCTCATACACCTACAGCAGCAGACAGGTGTATACATAAAGCATGCCCGCAACACGGGTGAAGTACCCATTAAGGTTAATGGTCGTGTTTTTTGGGTTGATGGTCTAAGTGAAAACCGTGCCACTGGTGAGAAGACTGTGTACTCCTTTAACGGTTGCTGGTGGCACGGATGCCCCCGTCCTGAGTGTGGAATCGTAGGAGATATCCACGGTAGATCTCCTGCCGACTGTCTTGCGTGGACCCGCACCGCGATCAACTTATAGGCTCCCAGTTCACTCACAAAGTCTTGTGGGAGCATGAGTATGATGCACGGATGGAGCAGATGGACAGTACCGTGAAGAAATAAACACGATCAAACGTTCAATGGTGCTGGATCCTCTCAAATGCGGTGATAGCTTGTTCGGAGGGCGTACAAATCCCTTCAAGCTATACTTTCCGCCTACGGAGGGTGTGAAACTCCATTACTACGACTTCTGTTCTTTATACCCCTACGTGATGAAGAACAATCCGTACCCCGTAGGTGCACCTGAAAAAATGGTGGGTCCCACCATACCAACCATCGAGGAGTTTTCAGCCAACTTGAATGAGCGCTACTTTGGACTCTCTTTCGTAGACGTGCTCCCCCTCGCGATTTATGGATGCCGATCTTACCCGTCGTTATAGATCACAAGCTCATGTTTCCCCTGTGCGTGAAGTGCGCAGAAGAGAACAATGGTGATTGTGACCATACACCCCACCAGCGTAAGATCAGAGGTGTATATACAAGCCCTGAGCTGGCCCTAGCCGTTCGCCATGGGTATAGAATAATGAAGATACATGAGGTGTGGAGGTTTCAGAAGCTACCCAACCTTTTCACACCATATATAAACGCTTTTTTGAAGGATAAGGTTGAGGCGTCAGGATATCCGCGAGGGGTTGATACCGAAGATGGAAAAACGTCTTATATTCAGCGCTACCGTGACCGTGAAGGTATACAGCTTGATCGTCCCCAAATTGTGAAGAACCCTGGCAAGCGCTTTAGTGCAAAGTTGTGCCTAAACAGTCTTTGGGGAAAATTTGCCCAGAATACTGGCAAAGGGAACGTTCATTTGGCACAAAGTTATATTGAAGTCTGGGATTATGCCAACGCTCCCGATAAAGAGGTCATGGAGATTGTGAATGTAGGTAATACATAATAAAGTACAACAATACCGAATTGGCCACAGATACCTCACGGGTTACAAACATACCTGTAGCCAGCTTCACAACAGCCTACGCACGCATCAAACTTTGGGGCCTATTGCATTCTCTTGGGCGGAGGGTTTTGTACGCCGATACAGATAGCGTGATATTCACAGCGAGGAGGGGTGAATACATGCCCGCTATTGGGGAGTTCCTCGGAGAGCTAACTGACGAGATCAAGGATGAGTATGGAGACATCGCATACGCGACTCGTTTGTGTCAACAGGGCCAAAAACCTATGGGGTACGGGTGAGGGTGGGGGATGATACGAAGTATATCGTGAAGGCTAAGGGTATCACGCTTAACCATGCGAATCGGCGGGTCGTTAACTTTGATTCGTTGAGGGAACTAGTGCTTGGAAGATGATGAGTGCGACCGCCCGCCCCAACTGACTGTAGGTACCCACAATTTTCGGGCACAGAAGCTGGGGGCGTGAAGGAACTTAGGGGTACAAAGGTGTGCCGTAACACCTATAGGAAACGTTACCAGGTGCCTGGTACCTATGATACCGTGCCCTTTGGATACCATAATCTTTGATATGTCTATTGTTAACTTATTTATTACACGTATTTGTAAATATATATACACCTTGAATATTTCGTTTATTAAATAAATCGTGTTTCAATTAGCGTTTCACTTTCTCCTTTGCGTGCGTGTGTGTGTGTGTACAGTAAAAAGCTAAGCCCCGCCCACTGTAAGACCGGCAACGTGAGTCATGCCGCTACCTGAGCATGCCTCTATCCCTGCGTGCTCAGTTGACCTCTGCATACCCTTGAGCTCAGACGTGTATTCTCGCGTAGAAGAAAAATAGTAATGGCTACCTTTAATATTGCGTGTTCAACATTTATGAAGTGGTATTCGGCAAAGTGCAAGATGTGGTGGATACTGAAAAACTCCCTATTCCCCCTCCTTTGCCACTTTTAAGGCTACATTGAGCCGTGCGAAGGACCAAGATGTTCAAATACTCTACGGGTATTCTGGCGAGGGCGTTGTAGGATTTCGTAGTACAGACGATGTATTGAAGTATGTTATAGACCTAACCTTTATAAAGGCTCACATATACCGCGAAGTAGAAGAAGCAACACGTTCAGAAGATAAGCAACGGTTATGGATAGTGAGTCTTGTTGATGAGTGGTGTGACAAGCGATATTATATCATGTTACACCATACCGACTACTCGTGCCCTACGGTTGAAAATGTAAATCTTGTCATCATGGAGAATCTTAAGTATTTTTACCACTATATTAATATATATCATGATGAGGTTTGTAGTGAGGTTGTGGCTAATGGGCTGTGTGAGTTTTTAACAGACTTTAGAGACGAGTATCGCTTGTTAAACAAAAAGGTCAAATATGGACATGTGTTTCTCTCAAATAGTGCGCCGGATTGTGAAGATGTTTAATTTGTGGAAATGAACGTCTGGTGAGTGATAAAACATTAAAGTCGATATTGTTTCGGAAAATTCTGTTTGTCCAAGAGCACAAGTGTTTGAACAAACCTGTACACGCTTTAGCAGTGTGACGCGTTCCCCCAGCGAGCCGCCCACCCGTGTACCTCACGAAACACACGAGTTCGAACAAACCCATACACGTTTCATCAGCGTGACTCACTCCACCCGTCGAGCCGATCCGTCCACCTGTGGCTCATAGTCATATCAGAGCTTGAACCGAGTGGACGTGCGAATACGATGGAACTTCCTTTGAGAAGCATTCTCAGCGCATCTACGATGTCTCCGTGACGAAGTCATTGCGCGTGTTCAGGCGTGAAACCGGCACCATTAACTATGTACTTGAAACGATTTGCAGGCAAGCAAGCAAACGTAATGTTATTTATTTAAGTGTTGAGGAGATGAATAGAGTCTTCGTGATAGTTGAGAAGTGGGGAGAGGACCGTTATAAAATACCTGCAGGTGTAGGTACAAGAAGAGAGCAGATTAGTGACGCCCCCTCATACGCCGTTGTTTGCACGTTGTGTATAAATAACGAACAGCCATGCATTGATATACGACTGATGTGGAAGAACGCATCTGATAATAACGTTCTTGTCCCTACGCGAAACCGTTTCATCCTCGACAGAATGTTTGAAATCGTCGGATTCCGCAAGCTGAAGCCTATATTAGACGCTCGTGTTACGGATATGATTTATTTTGACACGATTCTTGAATACGCATACACCGCTCTGCTCGACGGATTTATCGAATGTAGGAATGAACAAGGCGAGAATGGTCTAAAGCTGGATGCATATTTAAAAGGATTAGATTCTTCGAAATATCCTGAACTTTGGTGCAAAGCACTTGAGCGGTACGGGGCTGAGCTCACCTACACTGTTCACCCTGAAGAGCTGTACCTCTATATAATGAATAGCTGTCGTTACGACTTGGAAGAGTAATATCGATGTGGATGTAAACTCTATTACGTGTGAGTTTAGTGTTTTGCGTTGTAGAACATAAAGGATGTATATTTAATTATTTAATTGTGTGTATATATATATTTCCGGTACTAATATGTAATTGAATATACGTTTCGTATATTATTATTTCAATATATTTAATTATTTAATATAACTGTATATATTTTTCCTGTACTAATATGCAATTGATTATACGTTTTGTATATTATATTTTCAATATATTTGTTTAATATAACTATATATTTTTCCTGTGCTAATATTTTGATAACAACGTTTGGTATATTTCTGATTATATGTATTTAATTATTTAATATAACTGTATATATTTTTCCTGTACTAATATATTGATAATGCAACGTTTTGTATATTTTTGATTATATATTTCCGTTCGTGATGCTACTATTATTTTTTGATCATATATATATATATATCCCATTGTATATTTATTTCCATTAATTCATCTAAATAAACAGAATGATGTATTGGCGTTTTATTTATTCCTTTTTGTTTGTACACGGTATTTAATTATATCAATTGGTTGGCTTCTAAAGTGGATTTCTAAACCAGAATATATGCATTAATTAAATAAATAGTGCTATCTGGCAACTCAACCTTAACAAGCCAAAGTGGCGGATTAAGTCAGAATATATGCTTTAATCAAATACATAGCGTGAACTGGCAACTCAACCAGATACGCCAACTGGTGGTGAGAGACAGAAATAAACATGATCGAGTGTTGCAATAACGGGGTCCTGCCCCTACGAACCGCCGTGGAAAGATGTTTACACACCACGTTAGACCTACGGTTTAACACGGATCATTAGGGCGCCCTGGCCAGCAATCACGAATTTTAGATGAACTTTTTTCCGGAAATTTGCATATATATATATATATATATATATATATATATATATATAGGCCCGCCTTTGCTCCCCGTACGAATTGTTCATTCTGGCGAAGCTTTACACTCCACCTTAGACCTACGGTTTAACACGGATCATTAGGTCACCCTGGCTATCAACCGCGGAAGGACGCACCGGGTCTCGAGCCTGCGTCCACCTTAGAGTTTAACGCGCGACGCACATAAACAGTATAGATGGGTGTGCCGTGTACATAGTGCCAACTGGCTGATTAGGGGTCCTATAAGACAACGGCCGCTCGGCTGAAGTCTTAATATGCGCTTGGCTACTGCCAGGCGAACACCTCTCTCTTAGGTTAGGTCTCCCCCAGTGGGGTTCATTGCAGCTTGGGGGATAACTCCGCCTCCAAGTTTCATAACCCTTGTTGCTCTTGCAGCCCCTCCCCCATTTTGGGGGGTGCCTTGCAACAAAGGGGGTAGGGGCTGCAACAAGGGGGTGGGGGGTTGACACTCTTGCAACATCTTCAATTGCATTGCACTACCATTTTGCGGCCATACTACTGTTTGGTGAGGGTCTGTTAGCGATATTTATAACCTGACGGCCGCGCGTGTCCCTCCTTCTTCGGTGGGAGGGGGGGGAACTGCGCACCGAGCGAGGCGTAATCGAACGCCTCCTCTCTCTCTCTCTCTATATATATAAATATATATATATTTTGTGTGTGTGTGTGTGTGTGTGTGTAAATTGAATTTGAAAAAAGCCTTGCTACATTTTATCTAGTGCAATAAAAGCTAAAAAATCTTATATAAGTCTAAAATGACAAACTGCAATAAAAAATTTCAATTTTCGCATTCCTGCCTCTCTCATAGTACATCGTAGTCCTTTTAGTAAACCTCTCTCTCTCTCTCATATATATATATATATATATATATATATTAATATATATTATATAATATATATGAGATGATGATCTGTGCGTTGTACAGTGTACACGCCAAAACGGATCGGGTAATCTGGCGTTACATGAACAAAATTGAATTTCATAATGTCGACGTTCGACCTTATGAACATAGGACCCTTATGGATTTCAGATTTCAAACTAAGTTCAGCTTTTCAACGAAAATGACTGACATAACCTAACCAGACTAACCTAACCTAACCATACGTATAGGGTGTCCAGATTTGTGTTTGGAAAAACCGGGACAGGGGTGGATCTATGCCCTATAGCCTATAGCAGGGGTGGGCAACCTTTTTAAGTGAGCGTGCCAAAATCGTCAAATCTTTGATGCAAAATTTTCTCACGTGCCCACCGAAATTTTGGGGAACATCATATTATTTGGTGCCTTTTAAGTATTGGGAGAACCTTTTCAAATAATCAAAAATTACACTGGAGCGGTAAAATCAAAGAATATCGTAAGAGTGATTATTGTAAGTCATGTAAGATTGAATAAATGTAAAATTTAGTGACGGAATTTTTACTTGAAGGTCGTTCTACCCTGTTGATAGCGTGGATATTTTTTATTAGCCTTTAAGTGTAATTATAGCTGCCATATACAGTAGGGTGCCACTTATTTGGGGTGTTTTTCATTTTTTGGGAATTTCTATCAGGACGGGCGCATTTCTGGTGTCATTCCGTCTAAAAACATTGTGTGTAAAATATTTTTGAAATAAAATAATAATTAGAACTGCCTCAACGAGGTCAAAGTTTATACTTTTTGTCGAAAAGTACTCATGGCGTTCTGTTATCATGTCAGTTTTCGTTTCGATAGCTGCTGTAGTTTCTGAGTTGAAAAATGATAACAGACAGACAGACGGACGGTCAGAGTCGTTGGTTTAGTCTTCCGCACTGGTGTACAGAAGACTAAAATGAGGTATTATACAGGGTGTAACACGAGTTTATCCAAATATTGATACAGGCGAAAGAACATGTTATTCTAAGTAGAAAATGGGTTGGGACGAGTTTTGCCAACACTAACAGTGTTTCATTCTCTTTTTCAGTGAGTTCTGAAACGACGTGATGGCTTCGGCAACAAGATCTAAAACAGCAGTCTATCTCCTGGGGACCGTGGACCACAGCATCACAGGAAGCATGCTGCCTACGGGAAAGCAGGCGCTTCAGTACTTTTTCCACCTTCACCTTGACGTCAAGAAGCCGATCAAGGAAGCAGCCGCTGAGACAGTGACTGCAGTCAAGGAATTCTGGGAGCGGTCCCGTATTCCTACGCAGAAAGACCAACGCGCAAGGGACAAGGTTCTCCGAATGTACGAGAAGTGGCGGGCTCTGAACAAGAACTCGAAACGGCGCACTGTGACCCAAATCAGGAACGAGGCCGAGTTCCTCTCATCCCTTGACCGCCTCTTCGACATCGCACACGAACAGGCGATGTCGATGATCACAATCGAAGAGGACAGGGAGTTCCTGACGGGACAAAGGCCGAGGTGCGGCGCGGCCGCATCTCCTCCACACGTGACATGACGCTGCACACTGAGGAGGAGCGTGCGAGGAGACAGGAAGCGGAAAGGAGCCGCCGGCAAGATGATGAAAGGGCGAACAGAGAGAGCCGAGAAGAACTCGTCGAACTGGCATCGAGCTCCAGCTCAGGTGCAAGCAGCCCGACTCGGTCACCGACACGGCGTCGTCGCCGAGAAGAAGAGGAAGAGCTCTCTCTCCCGGGCCCGTCCACGTCGAATGCAGAAGCATCTACGACCCCTTTACCACCCAAGCGATTCCGCGCGTCGAAAAAGATGATCACCCCTGATCTCTCCGCAGCGATGGATCGGACGAAACTTACCGACCGAGAAGGTGTTTTTTTTGCTGTCGGCGGCTGCGAGGAGCTTGGGCCACGACCCTGAGGAGCTGGTCTTGAACCGCGAATCCTCCCGCCGCGACCGAGCAAAGTTCCGTGCTATGGCAGCAGCGGAAATGAAGGCAGCCTTCCATCCTACTGTGCCGCTGACCGTTCACTGGGACGGGAAAATCGTACCAGCGGCTGACGGAGGCCCTGCTGAAGATCGCCTTCCAGTTCTGGTGTCTGGGGAGAACGTCGACAAGTTTCTGGCTGTGCCCAGCCTCCCCGACGGCACCGGCCGCGCCATGGCGGAAGCCGTCCTCTCTGCCCTCGAGGATTGGGACATCAAGGGACGGATCTGTGCCCTCTCTTTTGACACCACCGCCTCAAACACAGGACTCTCAGGAGGAGCTTGCTATATCATTGAGCAGAAACTCGAGAAGACAGTGCTTCATTTGGCTTGCCGCCACCACATCCACGAACTGGTGTGCGAGAAGGCATTCACGGCGTGCCTCGGTCCCTCTACTGGTCCTGACATCCTCCTGTTCAAACGATTCGCCGCCCAGTGGGACTTCATCGATCAAACCAAAGCGAAGCCCTTCGAGGATGGAACCATGCCGCAGCACCTGAAGGACGCCCGCGACGACCTGCTGATCGAATTCAGCCGCCTCCTCGACGGTCAACATCCACGTGATGACTACAGGGAACTTCTGGAGCTCTCTGTAATTGTGCTGGGCGGTCCGAACAAGCGGGGTGCCCGGTTCGCTCGTCCCGGCGCCTTCCATCGCGCGCGCTGGATGGCAAAAGTCATCTATGCCATCAAACTGTTCCTGTTCCGGGAACAGTTTCAGATGTCGTCAGGCGAAGCGGCTGGAATCCGGCGATTCACCATCTTCGCCGTGTCCATCTACGTGACGGCCTGGTACAAAGCGCCGCTCCCGGCAACGGCCCCAGCCGCGGACCTCGCGCTGCTCAAGGCCCTCGTCTATTATCCGGACTCAGCGGTGGCCAAGGCGACGGCGACAGTCTTCGCCAGGCACCTATGGTACTTGAGCGAGCGCCTCGTCACCCTGGCCATCTTCGACGAGGGTATCGACTTGGCGACAAAGCGGGAGATGATTAAAGCGATGGAAGAAGAGAAGGATCGGAGGATCCCCCGCGGCGTATCAATGTGGACCTGTCCACCGCCTCAATCGCCAACAATACATTGGCCAAGTTCACAACGACTACATCAAAGGAGTTCTTCAAGGTTCTGGACATCAGCACCGCCTTCCTGCTCAAGGATCCGGAGGAGTGGCGGACGGACCCAGCCTTCATCGCCGCATCCCGCCGAGTCCAGGCCCTTCAAGTTGTCAATGACTTCGCGGAGCGCGGGGTGGCGTTGATGCAGTCTTTCAACCTGGCCCTTACCAAGAGTGAAGACCAAAGGCAGTTCCTCTTACAAGTGGTCGAGAAGCACCGCTGTGACTTCCCAACCGCCCGCAAGTCCACCGTGACCTCTGCAAAGTAGGCAACAATGAGAGGGAGATGGGCGCCCATGATACCCCCCCCCTTGAGGGGCTAATACTCGAGTTGAGGGGGACCTAGAGTTGAAAGTATGAAGTCCTTATATGTTTAGGTCAAGATTAGTAGCTTGAACAAACTAGAAGTGATATTTTATTTGCTAGAGGCATAGAACATCATGATCTAAAATTTCTACTTTTCGAGAAAATATACAAACTTTGACCGTATTGAGGCAGTTCTAAATATTGTTTTATTTCAAAAACATTTTACACACGATATTTTTTGACAAAATGGAACCAGAAACGCGCCCGTCCCGATAAAAATTCAAACTTTCGAAAATAAGTGTCACCCTAATATACAGCCACACAATTTAAAAACGCAATTTTTAACATCAGCAAAAGAGTAAACAATAATTCTGATTTTTTTTTGTTTTTTATATATCAGATCAATCAGCCATAAGTTTTTTCAAGTTTTCCCAATACATTACAGTGCCCAATCTCATAATCGTTTTACTTGACTAAAGCACAATGAAAGAAAATAAAATTAAAGATATTCTTTTATTGATTCTTAATCCCTTATGAATAATACATAAAAATTACAGAGAAAATAAAATGTTATTTTACCTACATAATATATTAAACAGAAGTTAATCTTTACCATTTTTTCGCAGAAAACATTAAATTAAAATATAAAACTCAGCGAAGAATTTGGATATTTATTTATTTAATTTTTTTTAAGGTGAGCCCGGGGAATCGCGTGCCGGAAAAAAGTAGTTGGCGTGCCACGTTTGGCACGCGTGCCAAGGGTTCCCCACCCCTGGCCTATAGGCTTATTTTGAAAATACTTTTTAACAGAGTAAGTGGATACTAAATATAATAATACACACCTTATACTTTCACATTCGTATAGTTAATAATTATAGTAACTCGTAAAATAACTCCGAAAAACGGGACGTATGGACATCCTACATACGTAGCCTAACCGGACATAATATAATCTAACCTAACCTAACCTGACATAATTTAAACTACTTTACTATCGACACTATGAAGCTCGACTTTTTTCAGCTACATGGTAATCTGCACCAAATTTAGTATACATATTCAGGGAGAACCAGGAAACCTTTCAGTAACGCACCCACCCATCCCAGTTTCCCCCTATCTATAGGTTGTTTCGAGGAGGGGGGGTGGATTTGCTGCGCAAGGCGCAGCGGACGTTCTAGTATATATATATATATATATATATATGCAATAAGCTCTTTTTGACTGATTGAACCAGGAGTGATTAATTTCCTCTGTTATTTCGCTTACTTCCTCTTCCCCTTTCATTCTAAAACTTGGGTCCCCTCATTTATTTGTCGTTTATCTTTTCCCCTCTTGTTCCGGTTCATAGTTCCCCTCGTCTCTCTCCGTATGTATATAGTTTTAGCTTGTTTCTTCACCGCATCGTCGTCATTTTCAGTTTCGTTGTCTCTCTCTCTCTCTCTCGATAAACTGAACAATGGAACGAAAGGGAATGGTGCCATCCTCGAAACAGTTTTCGCGTGAATGTTCGAGTAGAATGAATGTGGAAAGGTCTCAAATTCTGAGAGAGTCCTTCTGCCAAATGTCTGATGTTAACACGAAGTTTAAATGATCTATATATATATACACACACACACATGTGTGTGTGTGTATGAGAGAGAGAGAGAGAGAGAGAGAGAGAGAGAGAGAGAGAGAGAGAGAGAGAGAGAGAGAGAGAGAGAGAGAGAGAGAGAGAGAGAGAGAGAGAGAGAGAGAGAGAGAGAGAGAGAGCACTTACTGGACCATACAATTATGCCAAAGTGTCTGAGGCAGAGCATGGTATTTGGAAACGAGGTCTTCTATTATAACTTGGATTTTTTACTTCATTCGTTGAGAAAAACTTCCTTATTGTGAGAAGATAAGAGGTAAAATCACCACATTTTCTTAGACAAGAATTCATTCTGGATACCACAAGTGAAGAATGTATTTTTTCTTTTAGCTGATACAGGACAAAAATTATTTATAGTATAGTATCAGTTAGTTATATAGGAAAAACTATTTGGAATATGTCAGGTGTGTGGGTGTGTGTGTGTGTGTGTGTGTGTGTGTGTGTGTAGATAGATAGATATAGTCCCCAAAAAATGCCCTTATTTTTATTTGCCCGTTATTTTATAATGGATGTACAGTATATTTTATTAGTGGGGTTTGTTCTTCAGAAAGGCAACAGATTTGAGTTTTTATTCCGCATAATATACTTACACGGAACAAAATGGCTGAATCCACAAGCCCCCAAGCAGTGATGCCGTGTTTGCAGCTGGAACAGAAAATCAAAATCGTTGAGTGGTTTTATGTGACAAATTCTGTGACGCAGGTGCAGAGGAACTTTTACAAAGAATATGGATGCAGAGATCCACCCGATATGAAGGCAATATCACGAATTGTTAGAAAATTTCAAGCAAAAGGAAATGTAAGCAATCAATATAAGGGTAATAGTGATAGGCGACGATCCACAAGAACTATGCAACACGTAAATATGGTTCATGAAATTATTGCGCGCAGTTTGCACAAGTTAATTCAATTGTGAACAGAAGTAGTTATTTCCTTACAAAATCCATTCACAAACTTCACTGACTAATGTTCAAAAACAAAAACAAATGGAATTTGCAACATGGATGTTAGCAAAAACCAGAACAAGATCCTGAATTTTTGAAACACATCCACTTCACTGACGAGTGTTATGTACATCTGTCTAGGGATATTAATAAGCAAAACGTTCGTTACTGGAGAAGTCATGCTGGCGCTTCAATAGAGCTTTCACGTATTGTTGCTAAACTCAACATTTGGGTCGCTGTTGGGTGGTATGGTGTAACAGGTCCTTACTTCTTCGAGATTAAAACTGGAAAAGTAGCAACGGTAACGCAAAATTCATATCGTCGGATGCTACAAGATTTCTAATTAATACAACTAATCACTTTGTCCCGCACAAGAAATCACCGGATTACCACAGATTCACAATGGTTTCAGCAGGATGGAGCACATCCACGCTGTTCGTGAACCTCGCAACTTTTAGAGGAAGCATTTTTCCGGGCGACTAATCTCCCTTCATGAGCCAGTGGAATGGCCCCAATACTCACCTGACCTCAAACCACCCCTGATTTTTTTTCTGTGGAATTATATAAAAGACAGGATCGATTCTAAGAAGCCAAGGACACTTGAAACCCTAAAGAGCAGTCTCTGAGGAAAACGACAACATCCCATCTGAGCTATTTCCAAAAACTGTGTCGAACATTTATGTAAGGTTGAATATTGCGTTAGAAATAAAATGGCGATTACACTGAACATGTTTAATAAAGGTCAATAAACTCCTATGCTTTATGAACCTATTGCGTTTGTCTTTGTGTCAAGATTGCTTTTTTTTCCAGCTTAGAACATTTATTTAGAAATAGGAACATATTCTGTGACACCTGGTGTATATACAAAGAGATGACAAAAGTAAATAGACATTACGAAGATTGTTTTCAAGAACAAATGGCA